>JARHVA010000339.1:5910000-5932500 GCA_037957365.1 Torreya grandis
TTCTACCCGAAAGTTCCACCCGAAGAAATAACGGTTAATACCAAATTTTATAATTTCCAAAATTAAGAATTTCCAATGGACAAAAATATCTGAGGAATCATTAATTAAGAAAATAGAATAAAATATCAACTGAAATTTCAAAAAGGCGAAACTTTTAAAAATTAATTCAAAAATCTAAATTTAAATTTATAAAAAAATTAAATTTAATTTTAGAAATAATTCATAAATCTAAATTTAAATTTATAAAAAATTTAAATTTAAATTTAAGTAGAATTAAAAATCAGTAAAAAGGAATAAAAGAGCCATAAGAGAGAGCAAGAATAAACGATAAACCTCAACACTTCAAAGATCTGAACCAAAAGAGTCCATAGATTCAGGCTAGGGGAGTCCGTAGAATCTGTGGAGTTCGTAGATTAAGCCAAGTGGAGTCCATAGATTATGTGGAGTATGTAGAAAAAATCTAGTGGAGTCCATAGATCTTGTGGAGTTCGTAGATAATAGCATGTGGAGTCGTAGAAAAGGACCTGCGGAGTCCGTAGATTATGTGGAGTCTGTAGAAATAGTCTGTTGGAGTTCGTAGATTCTTTGGAGTCCGTAGAAATAGACCTGTGGAGTCCGTAGATTTTAGGTCTGAGGAGTCCTTAGATCCTGTGGAGTCCGTAGAAACATGTGGAGTCCGTAGATTATAAGTCTGTGGAGTCCATAGAATACAAGAATCTGCTCCTCATAAGATAAGATCCTAGTTTCCTAGGATTGCGCCAGGAAATCTTTGGAGGGGGAATGTGCTACAGAGTGGAGACTTGTTGGCAACACCGAAAGACTTTAGGGTTTAGAAAAATCCACAAGCCTAAAGCTTTAGCAGAAGAACTGTAGTCAAGCTTAAAGACAAGGGGGGCCCTCTTACTCTTCTTAGTGCCATCAAGCACTTTGTGGAGTGACTCTGACTTGTCCCTCAAAGAGACTTTCTTGAAGCAATGGAGGAGAAACTTTTTGGAATAGCCACGAGCTCGAAACCTGAAGTAGAATAATCTCGTTAGTCTGATGAAGCCAGCAGGATCTGATTCTCGAAGAAGGTATCTCTTCAGTTCACTGATGATAAAAGATTTCTTCTGATGTTGAGGATGCCAAGAGCAAAATGGAATATAGTGATAAGCATTCCATGGTTTCTTAAAACACCTGGAAGAAAGAAAGCCAGTGTTAGCGAAATTATCACCTTTGAAGAAAGTAATATCGAGAATATCAATTGAAATAAAAGAGATGCAATGAGCAATATGAATTTCAGGGTAGAAACTCTGATAGACTGAAAAGAATTTAAGAAGAGAGCTCTCTGAACCAGTCCAAATCCCAATGGCATCATCAATGTCTCTCCTGAAAAAAGCAAGAGGAGTGGTATTAAAGTTTGCAATAACCAAAATTTCAAGATGGCATAAAAATAAGCAAGCATAAACCACAGCAAAATTACTGCCCATAGCAATTCCTCTAATTTGCTGATAAAGAAGCCCATTAAACTCAAGGTAGTGATGTCGAAGAACCAATTCTGCAAGATCCTAAATCATATCAACAAAACTAGGAAAAGTTTCATGATCAGAATAGAACTCAGCAGCCATAATTCTAAGAGCAATCAAACCTTCAGTAGTAGGGATGCTTGGATAAAGAGAATCCACATCAAAAGAAAATAAGACAGTTAGATGGAAAACTCTTACTAGCAAACTCTCTTAAGAGAGTGAGAGAATCAGGCAGATAAAAACGTTGTTTCTGAAGAATAGGAACAAGGAGAAAATGGAGAAGTTTAGAAGCAAGTTCCAACATGTAGCCTGAATAGCTACAGATAGGTCTACCAACCAACACCAGCTTATGGAGCTTAGGTAGGAGGTAGAAAGCACAAGCTCTAGAGAGAGAGGCTGGAAATTGCTTTAAAAAGGAAGCAACAGGATCGAGAAAAACTTTGAACTTATCAATAAGGAAAGTAAGTTTACTCCAAACTAGCTTCCAAAGAATCTCTGAAACAAGAAGATAGATAGCAGAATCCAAAAGTTGATGAAGACCTTCTTTAAGATACCAAGAAGAATCAAGAATAACAAGTCCAAGATTCTTGTCAGCAGGTTTGATGATAATAGAACTATCTTTTTGAAGAGCGTTGAGGCTTCGAGCAAACCTGTTAGGTAAAAGATGTCTAGAAGCAAAAGAAACTGAAGCAATTCTAGATTTGATGATGGATTCCCCAAATTGAATGATTTCCTCAAGCTCTAAATTAGGTTCCTCGGGATTCCAAGAAGAATTAGATTTCTTGAGATGATGAGGGAAAATCTAGGGAGAAAACATATTATTAGTAGAATTGTTGTTAGAATCTTTTGTACTATCAGGAGGTTCTACTGAAAAAAAAGTAGAGAGACGAAGGCGTCTAGCAAAGGAATGAAATTCAGCATTAATACTTTTGACTGTCATTGGGGGAGGACAAGAGGTAAAATTTACACCAAGTCTAAGGAGTTTTTGTTCATCAAAAGAGATCTTTCTAGAAGACAGATTATGGATGTTGAAGTTAGAAACTCGACAATCCACTTCTCTAGGTGTCTTCTGAGAAAAGAACCATAAAGAACAAAAGACTCTATCAATAGCCGGACCCCAATGATTAAGGCGAAAGTGTGGACGCTGAAAGAGGCCCGAATAGGGCCTTAGGTTCCTCTGTTCCTGCCAATGTCTCTGTTGGAATTCTGACCCCTGCCCCTGCCTCTTCCTTTGCCCCTGCCCCTGCCTCTACCTCTTCCTCTATTGAATGATGGAGAAGGTGCTACAGATGTTACATTGCTCACTTTCTTCACATTCCAAGAGGGATTTGGATTTGAGGCAGATGGACCAGAGGTAGCTAAGGTGGCATTCTGAGGAGCACCAGCCTTGGCTGCTTGCCCATTTTTTGGAACGAGAGCAGCATTTTGTTGAGGAGGGGGAGGATTTTTTGGCTGAGGGGGCGGGGGGGGGGGGGGTATCAGGATTCTTTTTCTTTTTCTTGTTATTATTCTTTTTCTTATTCTTTGTAGCAATACCTTCAGGATTAGAAGAAAGAGGGGGAGATTTCTAGATTAGAGATCTAAGTTCTTTCAATTCTTTTTGAAGGTTGCCAAATTTCTGATTAAGCTTGTCGTTGATAATCTCATAAATAGATTTTTCTGGGAGAAGTTGCTCAGCATCGGTAATAACACTGTCCCTACTTTGTTGTCGCAGAGATTCAGCTTGCTCTTTTGCAAATTTTTTGAAAGAACATTGAATTGAAAAATTATTGCAAAGAGAGTGAAAATCTGCAGTGGCAACATTTTGCCTCTCTTCGCAAGGGGTGGTAAAATGTCCAAGTAAAGGGAGGTGTCTAAGGGCCACGCAAGCACCGGAAATAGTACCTAAATTTTTTTTATTAACATTAGAAAGAGCTACTAAATGATTATCATGAGCTTTAGACATAGTCCAAATAAAAGCATCTAGGAAATGTTTATTAGCCTCAGATTGAATGTCATCTAAACTAGAAGAAATAAAAGATTGACCTTCTGGATCATTAATAATGATTTTAGGAGACTTACCCTGAAGATTTTTAGGTAATAAACCATTCCTTTTATAATTTTGCAATTTTTCTAAAAAGGAAGAAGAATTACTGCAAATTTTATGGAGTCTTTTAAATTCAGAAAAAGCTTTAGAAACAAGAATAAAAATTTCATTTGGATATTTAGAAAACGGTTCAAAATTGGAATCATTGTTATTAGCATTGTTCATATGAGTAACCTGTTGCAAATTAGTAGCATTAAAATTATTATTAATATTATTAGTAGTAGTATTAGTAGAATCAGGGATAATATTAATAGTATCATTAATATTAATATTATCATTACTAATATTATTAATATTATCTATATTACTATTAATATTATTAACATTATTATTAATAATATTATCTAAATTATTAATAGAATTATTAATAGAGTTATTATTGCTACTAACATTCTTACCAGCAGCGATGGTGTTGCGAGCCAAAGAACTAGCAAGCAAAGAAGAAAATGAATTAATGTTAACGGTAGGGTTATCATTAACCGCCGAAAAACCATTGCTGGTAGGGCACGGATTGACCTCGCACGCTGCGTGATTTGTGGAGAAGAACGCAAAAAATAAAGGGGCCGAGAAAACATTACCGGAGTCCGTAGCAGCTGGAGGGGCGTTACCAAGGACAGGAGGAAAGTTTCCATGGGCCGTAGGGTCATGAGAAAACACAGGAGCAACGTCAAAAGGGTTTGAGAATGCAGAAGCAGCGACAACACCAATCAGAATTGAAGCGGCAGCAGCAGCGACCATTGTCAGAGGCACCGCACTCCAAGGGAACAGAGGGATGTAGTTCAGCGATCTGAGCAAGGGAAGATGAAATCCTGGAGTCCAGAGCGTCCAACCTATCGTCAAGCAAACCATGGCGTGAATTAGAAGCCGAAACAAAATTATTAAAAGCTTTAATAAAATCGAAAAAATCATAAGTAGAAAGAGGGTGAGAAGAAAGAGATTCTGGTTGAATATTCTCTAGCTTATCAATTTGGGCCTACAAAGATTTAGCCTTAGCAGTTTGATGGTCTAGAGCATCTTTTAAGATTTTCAAATCAGAGTCACTTCTGGGACACTCCGTAGTAGCCCATTCTGCGTTCTTTTTCCATTGATTTTTTTTTGAATTAGCAATAGAAGCCATATGATTCAATTTAGCGTATTTTTTCTGCAACTGATCAATTTTGAGTAAAAGATCTACATTGCGAGTCTCCAACTGATCAATTTTGAGTAACAGCTCTGCATTGCGAGCCTCTCGCTGATCAATTTTGAGTAAAAGCTCTGCGTTGCGAGCCCCCAGCGTTTGAATAGAATACTTTGAAGGAAAAGCCAAAGTAAGCTTGTTGTTGGCAGGGTCCCCTAAGTTTCCTCTTCTTCTTTTCTTAGATGCTTCAGTTACTTGAGCTTTTTGAATAGGTGCAGCAGCTAAAATGGGAGTTGTAATTTCTTCTTCGAAAGCAAAAGGGGACTGAGCAAAATCATCCTCAGTGGCCATCGTGAAGATATGCACATAGGGTTTAAAATTTAAATAAAGTAATCACTGGGTGCTTCTGAGAATGATTTTTAATGAGAAAAGAAGATATGAAAAGATGCAAAAATGAATCCAAATTTTATTAAAACATCAAAACCTTTGATACACAATTTTACAAAATCCTCTTCCAAAACATGTTTCGCAGCATTTCAGCTGCTCATCAGTTGGAATAGAGAGGAATACAGAAAAAAGTGAGAAGGGAAAGTTTTAATAGAAGAAATGGAGAGGCAACGGTTACCCGGGCAATCTTTAACGGCTAAAAAATTCCAACGGTTATAAAATTCTACCCGAAAGTTCCACCCGAAGAAGTAACGGTTAATACCAAATTTTATAATTTCCAAAATTAAGATTTTCCAATGAACAAAAATATCCGAGGAATCATTAATTAAGAAAATGAAATAAAATTTCAACCAAAATTTCAAAAAGGCGAAACTTTTAAAAATTAATTCAAAAATCTAAATTTAAATTTATAAAAAAATTAAATTTAATTTTAGAAATAATTCATAAATCTAAATTTAAATTTATACAAAATTTAAATTTAAATTTAAGTAGAATTAAAAAGCCGTAAAAAGGAATAAAAAATCCATAAGAGAGCAAGAATAAACGATAAACCTCAACACTTCAAAGATCTGAACCAAAAGAGTTCGTAGATTCAGGCTAGGGGAGTCCGTAGATTAAGCCAGGGGGAGTCCATAGATTATGTGGAGTCCGTAGAAAAAATCTAGTGGAGTCCGTAGATCTTGTGGAGTTCGTAGATAATACCCTGTGGAGTCTGTAGAAAAGGACCTGCGAAGTCCGTAGATTCTGTAGAGTCCGTAGATTTTAGGTCTGAGCAGTCCATAAATCCTGTGAAATCCATAGAAACATGTGGAGTCTGTAGATTATAAGTTTGTGGAGTCCATAGAATACAAGAATCTGCTCCTCATAAGATAAGATACTAGTTTCCTAAGATTGCACCAGCAAATCTTCAGAAGGGGAATGCGCTGCAGAGTGGAGACTTGTTGGCAACGCTGAAAGAGTTTAGGGTTTGGGGTTTTGGGTTTAGGGTTTAGGGTTTAGGGTTAAGGGTTAAGGGTTAAGGGTTCGGGGTTTAGGGTTCAGGGTTTTGGGTTTTGGGTTTAGGGTTTTGGGTTTTGGTTTAGGGTTTTAGGGTTTGGGGTTTAGGGTGTTAGGGGTTTGGCATTTAGGGTTTGGGGTTTAAGGGGTTTGGGGTTTTAGGGTTTGGGGTTTAGGGTTTAGGGTTTAGGGTTTTAGGTTTCAGGGTTTAAGGTTTCAGGGTTTTGGGTTTAGGGTTTTAGGGTTTTGGGTTTAGGGTTTAGGGTTAATTAATAGTTTCACCCTGGCTGCTTTAAGCGAGTGTTCGATAATTAACTGCAACAACCATGAAGCATTTGTTAGTAAGGGGGAGTAATATTATTTGATTAATTAAAATTATTGCATAATATTTCGAGCTTTTCACCCTCTGGACTCTTTCCCTATTGGCAAAGCTTATGTTGTGTGTTGGTGTTTATGAACAACACAATCACCCAGAAAGTGGTGAATGTGGGATTAACTCCGCTCATGCTTATGGCCTTCGGAGAGATATATGAATTAGAATTAATTAATAATTTCACCTTGGCTGCTTTAAGCGAGTGTTCGATAATTAAGCGCAACAACCATTAATTATCGAACACTCGCTTAAAGCAGGCAGGGTGAAACTATTAATTAATTAAAACCTAATTCATATATCTACCTGAAGGCCAAAAGCATGAGCGGATTTAATCCCACATTCACCACTTTTCGGGTGATTGTGTTGTTCATAAACACCAACACACATCATAAGCTTTGCCAATAGGGAAAGAGTCTCGAGGGTGAAAATCCTGAAATATTATGCAATTAATTTAATTAATTAAATAATATTACTCCCCCTTACTAACAAATGCTTCATGGTTGTTGCGGTTAATTATCGAACACTCGCTTAAAGCAGCTAGGGTGAAACTATTAATTAATTAAAACACCAACACACAACATAAGCTTTGCCAATAGGGAAAGAGTCTCGACGGTGAAAAGCCTAAAATATGATGCAATTAATTTAATTAATTAAATAATATTACTCCCCCTTAATAACAAATGCTTCATGGTTGTTGCGGTTAATTATCGAACACTCGCTTAAAGCAACCAGGGTGAAACTATTAATTAATTAAAACCTAATTCATATATCTCCCTGAAGGCCATAGGCATGAGCGGATTTAATCCCACATTCACTACTTTTCAGGGGATTGTGTTGTTCATAAACACCAACACACAACATAAGCTTTGCCAATAGGGAAAGAGTCTCGAGGGTGAAAAGCCCGAAATATTATGCATTTAATTTAATTAAATAAATAATATTACTCTCCCTTACTAACAAACGCTTCATGGTTGTTGCGGTTAATTATCGAACAGTCGCTTAAAGCAGCCAGGGTGAAACTATTAATTAATTAAAACCTAATTCATATATCTCCCCGAAGGCCATAATTGTCAGGATCTTGCTCCACCAAAGAGAGCACAATATGATTACCAAAAGCAAACAGCTCATTATGCGGAAATTAACCAGATTCAACAAGTAACTAGAATTCAGAATAACACAGAATATGAGAGACAATACACCACTTGTATTAACACTTTTACAGAAAAGAATACAATAAAGAAGATGCCACTTCTTTTCCACCACCTTACAGAGGATTCCCACACCTCAAGTGAACAGTAATTCTCTCTTCAAAGCTCTCTCTACTAGGTCTCAACACCCAACTCAAATACAGAGTTGTTGTTCACCTTACACCCGTGCTCCACGCACTCCACAAGTGCTCCACGCACTCCACAAGTACTCAAAGTACTTCAAGTAGATCTCCCATGAACCTGCAATAACTCGCACCTCAACAGACCATACTTATGGAAGGAGCTGCCTTGCCTTCCTCTTAGCTCTCCATGTACTCCACGTATATACCAATGAGTACACACCGTACTCCAAGTAGATCCTGCCTGATTCTGCTCCCTGTTGTGTTGATGTCCTATCTGATCTCCAACCTACAGATCAATAAATGGTTCTGCACACCTGTGAACCTCGACCTTGCACACACACACACACACCTGCAGATCAACGATCTTACTTACCATGTAGATCTTCTATAAGGGCCATGCTCACCTGATGACCAAGATCATACATACTTGAAGAATCCAGCTGACTCTCCAATCCAGCACCAACACAACTTGTACTGTGGCACTAAGAGGAACGCACCATTGCTCTACCTCACACACCGAAAGAGCTTATAATTATGCTCTCTTACTCCCTAGCACTAATTTACAATACAACCATGAGTCTATTATATAGAACTCATCCAAACAATAATTAGACATCTAATTACAATAATTAGATCCGCAGCTATGAGTCTAAAATTAGCACTCATCATGTAAACACTTGGTTCGTTAGCTAACTGCCCGTAATAAACTCGCAGTCGAACCACACAGGCGATCGACGTCGGTCCCTGTCCGCCTGGAGGTGACCGACGTCGGCCGATCCCTGATCGACGTCGGTTGCTTCTCTTTCCCTGTCTTGCCGACGTCGGCTGATCAGACCGACGCCGGTTGCTCTGACACTCAGCAACCTTCAGCAACTCCTCCAATGGCCTTCTCCGTGTCTGCATTAGTGAAGCTTTTAGCTCCATAACCCAACAATCTCCCACTTGGAGATAAATAGCTGCACTGTACCTGTACTTGTACTCCGTCTAATCTGTTTCCTGGTTTGTATCCCTCTTCAAGCTCTCACTTGAAGACTAACCACCACACATCCCGTGGTGCACCTCCTGTCATCCGAGTACCCTGCCACATTCGAACCTACAACAACTTGTAGTGAAGTCCTGACCCTACATAACATGAATCCCTGCTGCTGGTCCCTCTCAAATACCTGAGAACTCACTTCCCCAAATTGGCTCCTAACTCTCTGACAGCTCCCACTGCATGGGAATACTCAAGTCTATACCAGACCTCATGTGATTTCAGACACTGTACCTGTCTAGCCCTTAGTGTGCTCCGGCTCTACATCCTGAACCTCGCCAACACTTGATTCACATCAGCTCCCACTGGAGACAAAATCTACCTGTGATCTCCATGTCTCCCATGTCAAAGAATTCCGCTGCTCCCAACTCCTCATGACATGCCACTGAACTAATCTTACCCTTAGCTCAGCAAAACCCTGTATGTACAAACCCTGCTAGCAAATATACCATCCACATACAGCAACAGAATGATGTCATGACTCATCATTCACTTGATAAGACAAACCACAGTAGTTACCTTGACATTGACTGAAGCCATGCTTCGTCTTCCACCTGTCAAAACCTGTACCACTGTCCTGCAGCTTCCTCAAGACCATATGCCTGGTCTTTCGTCTCACGTATCCGTTCACTCTATTCTTCAACTAAGGAATCCGTTCGTCTCTGTGCTTTCACACCGACTGGCAACCCTACCAAAACACCTGTTTGGTTCTGCATCATATCCCTGCCATGCTCCCACCTGTTTCCTGGATCCTTCCTGCTCTACAATCAGCAACAAGTATAAAGAAGAGGAACAACAAATTTGAGGGCCTACTTACGTCTTCAGTCCTCCGTATGGGTGTTTGAGACTCTTTAACAGCATGCTGTCCACCTAAAATCTGTTACAGTGACCGACCTCGGTCACTCCACAGTCTGCATCTGACCGACATCGGTTCCCATGCGTCTGTCCCTGACTACCAACTTGCTATCGTCAGTGTCCCTGTTGCCGATGTCGGTCCTCATGACTGACGTCGGTCTTACCTACTGTCGACGTCAGTCCTCCTGACCGACGTCGGTCTTACCCTTCCCGACATCACCGGCTTGGTCTGCACATGACCGACATCGGCACCTGTCTGTTCGATGCTGATTCCTCTTGACTGACGCTGGTATCTGTGTTCGCCTGTGAGTGATGACTTTTTACCCGCGAGCTCCTTTGAATCAATACCCATGTCCAAACTGCCCTGCTTAGAAGTATCCAGCACCATCCACTGGTTTCTGTCCGCCATCTCATCCAAGAACACCAAGGCTTTCCAGTTCTTAAGCCTGTCAAATATATCTGTCTTTTGCTTAAGAACATGCATCTCCTTCCTGCTCATGTGACCAAGCCTACGAAGCCACGTCTCCGCAACAGAAGAAGAATCAGTAATATAAACAAGTAGATAAAGAGTACCTATTTTCTTACCACCAGCTAATTCAAGTGCAATCGCTGTGAGAGTTCTTGTGCATCTCTCATCACCCAATCTTTTTAAAGAAATTAGCCATATCTCCAAATCTGGGACCTGCATGACCTTCATCAACACCTGTGTGTTGGCCGCCTGCAATTTCAGCTTCACTTCGCCTTTGCCAATCCTGTGGCAAGGCTCACCAGCTCCTCTACCTGGGGTTGCATGGAAAGAGGCAACCGAATCTTTTATCCTAAATTCAACTTTATCCAAGAAACCTCCCAGAGCGTCCTGTGCCACATCACCTGCAACATCTGCTTCTTCAGTTTCTTCATGCTGATCTTTCACAGACCAACAATATTCTTTTACCTGCTCTTTCTTTTCATAGGACCTTAAGAGACCATCTGTGCTTTTTATCTCCTCCATTCTTAGCTTACTTTCATCTGCGATTGCTCTACTCCCACTCAATCAGAAACCCCTGAGAGTGACCTGTAATCAAAACACACTACCCAAATCTAAACCAATCTATTAGTATCCCAACTAAAAGCTCTGATACCACTTTTCAGGATCTTGCTCCACCAAAGAGAGCACAATATGATTACCAAAAGCAAGCAGCTCATTATGCGGAAATTAACCAGATTCAACAAGTAACTAGAATTCAGAATAACACAGAATATGAGAGACAATACACCATTTGTATTAACACTTTTACAGAAAAGAATACAATAAAGAAGATGCCACTTCTTCTCCACCACCTTACAGAGGATTCCCACACCTCAAGTGAACAGTAATTCTCTCCTCAAAGCTCTCTCTACTAGGTCTCAACACCCAACTCAAATACAGAGTTGTTGTTCACCTTACACCTGTGCTCCACGCACTCCACAAGTGCTCCACGCACTCCAAAAGTACTCAAAGTACTTCAAGTAAATCTCCCATGAACTTGCAATAACCTGCACCTCAACAGACCATACTTATGGAAGGAACTGCCTTGCCTTCCTCTTAGCTCTCCATGTACTCCACGTACATACCAATGAGTACACACCGTACTCCAAGTAGATCCTGCCTGATTTTGCTCCATGTTGTGTTGCTGTCCTATCTGATCTCTAACCTACAGATCAATAAATAGTTCTGCACACCTGTGAACCTCGACCTTGCACACACACACACACACCTGCAGATCAACGATCTTACTTACCATGTAGATCTCCTATAAGGGCCATGCTCACCTGATGACCAAGATCATACATACCTGAAGAATCCAGCTGACTCTCCAATCCAGCACCAACACAACTGGTATTGTGGCACTAAGAGGAACGCACCATTGCTCTACCTCACACACCGAAGGAGCTTATAATTATGCTCTCTTACTCCCTAGCACTAATTTACAATACAACCATGAGTCTATTATATAGAACTCATCCAAATAATAATTAGACATCTAATTACAATAATTAGATCCGCAGCTATGAGTCTAAAATTAGCACTCATCATGCAAACACTTGGTTCGTTAGCTAACTGCCCGTAATAAACTCGCAGTCGAACCACACAGGCGACCGACATCGGTCCCTGTCCGCTTGGAGGTGACCGACGTCGGCCGATCCCTGACCGACGTCGGTTGCTCTGACACTCAGCAACCTTCAGCAACTCGTCTAATGGCCTTCTCCGTGTCTGCATCAGTGAAACTTTTAGCTCCACAACCCAACAATAAGCATGAGCGGATTTAATCCCACATTCACTACTTTTCAGGTGATTGTGTTGTTCATAAACACCAACACACAACATAAGCTTTGCCAATAGGGAAAGAGTCTCGAGGGTGAAAAGCCCAAAATATTATGCAATTAATTTAATTAATTAAATAATATTACTCCCCCTTACTAACAAATGCCTCATGGTTGTTACGGTTAATTATCGAACACTCGCTTAAAGCAGCCAGCGTGAAACTATTAATGAATTAAAACCTAATTCATATATCTCCCCAAAGGCCATAAGCATGAGCGGATTTAATCCCACATTCACTACTTTTCGGGTGATTGTGTTGTTCATAAACACCAACACACAACATAAGCTTTGCCAATAGGGAAAGAGTCTCGAGGGTGAAAAGCCCGAAATATTATGCAATTAATTTAATTAATTAAATAATATTACTCCCCTTTACTAACAAATGCTTCATAGTTGTTGCAGTTAATTATCGAACACTCATTTAAAGCAGCAAGGGTGAAACTATTAACTAATTAAACCCTAAACCCTAAACCCTTAAAACCCTAAACACTAAAACCTTAAACAGTTTGGGGTTTGGGGTTTAGGGTTTTGGGGTTTAGGGTTTAAGGGTTTAAGAGTTTAGGGGTTGGGGTTTAGGGTTTAGGGGTTGGGGTTTAGGGGTTCAAGGTTCGGGGTTTAGGGTTAGGGGTTCAGGGTTAGGGGTTTAGGGTTTGGGGTTTAGGTTTTAGGGGTTTAGGGTGTGGGGTTTATGGTTTAGGCATTTAGGGTTTAGGGGTTTAGGGTTTTGGGTTTAAGGTTTTGGGTTTTGGGTTTAGGGTTTTGGGTTTAGGGTTAGGGTTTTAGGGTTTAGGGTTTAGGGTTTGGGGTTTGGGGTTTGGGGTTTAAGGTTAAAGGTTTGAGGGTTTAGGGTTTTAGGGTTTAGGGTTTAGGGTTTTAGGGTTTAAGGTTTTAAGGTTTAGGGTTTAGTGTTTTAGGGTTTATGGTTAATTAATAATTTCACCTTGGCTGCTTTAAGCGAGTGTTCAATAATTAACCGCAACAACCCGAAGCATTTGTTAGTGTTTAGGGTTTAGGGTTTAGGGTTTGAGGTTTGGGGTTTAGGGTTTAGGGGTTTAGTGTTTAGGGTTTGGGGTTTGGGGTTTAGGGTTTGGGGTTTAGGGTTGAGGGTTTAGGGTTTAGGGTTTGAGGTTTGGGGTTTAGGGTTTAGGGGTTTAGTGTTTAGGGTTTGGGGTTTGGGGTTTAGGGTTTAGGTTAGGGTTTAGGTTAAGGTTTTAGGGTTTTAGTGTTTAGGTTTTAGGGTTTTAAGGGTTAGGGTTTAGGGTTTAAGGTTTAGGGTTTTAGGGTTTAGGGTTTAGGGTTTAGGGTTAATTAATAGTTTCACCCTGGCTGCTTTAAGTGAGTGTTCAATAATTAACCGCAACAACCATAAAGCATTTGTTAGTGTTTAGGGTTTAGGGTTTAAGGTTTGGGGTTTGGGGTTAGGGTTTGGGTTTGGGGTTAGGGTTTTGGGTTTGGGGTTAGGGGTTTAGGTTTTAGGGTTTTAGGGTTTGGGGTTTGGGGTTTAGGGTTTAGGGTTTTAGGGTTTAGGGTTTAAGGTTTAAGGGGTTTAGGGTTGAGGGTTTGAGGGTTGACGGTTTGAGGGTTGAGGGTTTGAGGGTTGGGGTTTGGGGTTTGGGATTTAGGGTTTCGGGTTTGGGGTTTAGGGTTTCGAGTTTGCGGTTTAGGGTTTAGGGTTTTATTGTTTAGGGTTTAGGGTTTTAGGGTTTAGGGTTTAGGGTTAAAGGGTTTAGGGTTTAGGGTTAAAGGGTTTTAAGGTTTAGGGTTTAAGGGTTTGAGGTTTAAGGGTTTGGGGTTTGGGGTTGGGGGTTTGGGGTTTTGGGGTTTAGGGTTTTTGGGTTAGGGTTCAAGGTTTAAGGGTTTAGGGTCTAGGGTTTTAGGTTTAGGGTTTAGGGGTTTGGGGTTTGGGGTTTAGGGTTTGTGGTTTGGGATTTGGGGTTGGGGGTTTAGGGTTTGGGGTTTGGGGGTTGGGGTTTGGGGTTGGGGGTTGGGGGGTTGGGGTTTAGGGTTTGGGGTTTGGGGTTTGGTTTAGGGTTTAGGGTTTGGGGTTTGGGTTTAGGGTTTGGGGTTTGGATTTAGGGTTTGGGATTTAGGGTTTGGGGTTTTAGGGTTTGGGGTTTGGGGTTGGGGTTTTGGGGTTTAGGGTTTAAGGTTGAGGGTTTTAGGGTTTAGGGTTTTAGTGTTTAGGGTTTCAGGTTTTAGGGTTTAGGGTTTTAGGGTTTTAATGTTTGGGGTTTAGGGTTTACAGTTTTAGGGTTTAGGGTTAATTAATAATTTCACTCTGGCTGCTTTAAGCCAGTGTTCAATAATTAATCATAATAAATTGAAGCATTTATTAGTGTTTAGGGTTGAGGGTTTGGGGTTTAGGGTTTAGGGGTTTAGGGTTTAGGGTTTTGGATTTTGAGTTTTGGGTTTAGGGTTGAGGGTTGAGGGTTTTGGGTTTAGGGTATAGGGTTTGGGGTTTGGGGTTTAGGGTTTAGGGTTTAGGTTAGGTTTTAGGTTAAGGTTTTAGGGTTTAAGGTTTAGGGTTTTAGGGTTTAGGGTTTAGGGTTAATTAATAGTTTTACCCTGGCTGCGTTAAGTGAGTGTTCGATAATTAATCGCAACAACCATGAAGCATTTGTTAGTGTTTACGGTTTAGGGTTTGGGGTTTGGGGTTTGGGGTCAGGGTTTTGGGTTTGGGGTTAGGGTTTTGGGTTTGGGGTTAAGGTTTTAGGGTTTTAGGGTTTTGGTGTTTGGGGTTTGGGGTTTTGGGTTTTAAGATTTTAGGGTTTAGGGTTTAAGGGGTTTAGGGTTGAGGGTTGAGAGTTGAGGGTTTGAGGGTTGGGTTTGGGGTTGAGGGTTTGGGGTTAAGGGTTTGGGGTTTAGGGTTTGGGATTTGGGGTTTAGGGTTTAGGGTTTGGGGTTTAGGGTTAAGGGTTTTGGGTTTTGGGTTTGGGGTTTAGGGTTTGGGGTTTAGGGTTTAAGGTTTTAGGGTTAAGGGTTTTAGGGTTAAGGGTTTAGGGTTTAGGGTATAGGGTTTGGGGTTTGGGGTTTAGGGTTTGGGGTTTGGGTTTGGTGTTCGGGGTTTGGGGTTCAGGGTTTAGGGTTTAGGGTTTAGGGTTTTGGGTTTTGGGTTTTGGGTTTTGGGTTTAAGGGTTTAAGGGTTTGGGGTTTGGGGTTTTGGGTTTGGGGTTTTGGGTTTTGGGTTTAGGGTTTGGCGTTTGAGGGTTTAGGGTTTGGGGTTTGGATTTGGGGTTTAGGGTTTGGGGTTTGGGGTTTGGGGTTTGGGTTTTAGGGTTTTAGGGTTTAGGGTTTTAGGGTTTTAGGGTTTTAAGGTTCAGGGTTCAGGGTTTGGGGTTTGAGGTTTTGGGTTTGGGGTTTTGGTTTGGGGTTTGGGGTTTAGAGTTTGGGGTTTAGGGTTTAGGGTTTTGGGTTTTGGGTTTTGGGTTAGGGGTTTTGGGTTAGGGGTTTAGGTTTAGGGGTTTAGGGGTTTGGGTTAGGGTTTAGGGTTTAGGGTTTAGGGTTAGGGTTTAGGGTTTTAGGGTTTAGGGTTTAGGGTTTTAAGGTTTAGAGTTTAAGGGTTTAGGGTTAAGGGTTTTGGGTTTAAGGGTTTTTGGGTTTAGGGTTTAGGGTTTAGGGTTTTAGGGTTTTGAGTTTTAGGGTTTTAGGGTTTTGGGTTTTAGGGTTTAGGGTTTTAGGGTTTTGGGTTTTGGATTTTGGGTTTAGGGTTTAGGGTTTAGGGTTTAAGGGTTTTAGGGTTTAGGGTTCAGGGTTCAGGGTTCAGGGTTCAGGGTTCAAGGTTCAGTGTTTAGGGTTTTGGGTTTTGAGTTTTGGGTTTAGGATTTTGGGTTTAGGGTTTAGGGTTTAGGGTTTTAGGGTTTAGGGTTTAGGGTTTTAGGGTTTAGGGTTTTTGGGTTTTAGGGTTTGAGATTTGGGGTTTGGGTTCTGGGGTTTTAGGGTTTTAGGGTTTAGGGTTTATGGGTTTTGGGTTTTAGGGTTTAGGGTTTGGGGTTTTAGGGTTTTGGGGTTTTAGGGTTTTAGGGTTTAGGGTTTAGGGGTTTGGGGTTTAGGGTTTTGGGTTTTGGGTTTGGGGTCTGGGGTTTGAGGGTTTGGGGTTGAGGGTTTGGGGGTTTGGGGTTTAGGGTTTAGGGTTTGGGGTTTGGGGTTTAGGGTTTGGGATTTGGGGTTTAGGGGTTTAGGGTTTAGGGGTTTGGGGGTTTAGTGTTTTGAGGGTTTTGGGTTTGAGGGTTTAAGGTTTAAGGGTTAAGGGTTTAGGGTTTAGGGTTTAGGGTTTTAGGGTTTAGAGTTTTAGGGTTTTAGGGTTTAGGGTTTAGGGTTCAAGGTTCAGGGTTTAGGGTTCAGGGTTCAGGGTTCTGGGTTCAGGGTTTTGGATTTAGGGTTTAGGGTTTAGGGTTTTGGGTTTAGGGTTTTAGGGTTTAGGGTTTAGGGTTTAGGGTTTTAGGGTTTAGGGTTTGCAGTTTGGGTTTTAGGGTTTTAGGGTTTAAGGGTTTAAGGGTTTAGGGTTTACGGTTTGGGGTTTGGGGTTTGGGGTTTAGGGTTTGAGGTTTTAGGGTTTTGGGGTTTTAGAGTTTAGGGTTTTAGGGTTTAGGGTTTTAGGGTTTGGGTTTTAGGGTTTGGGGTTTGGGGTTTAGGGTTTTGGGGTTTGGGGTTTAGAGGTTGGGGTTAGGGGTTAGGGGTTTAGGGTTAGGGGTTAGGGGTTAGGGGTTAGGGTTGGGGTTTAGGTTTGGGGTTTAGGGTTTGGTGTTTGGGGTTTGGGTTTTGGGGTTTTGGGGTTTGGGGTTTGGTGTTTGGGGTTGTGGGTTGTGGGTTTGGGGTTTAGGGTTTAGGATTTAGGGTTTAGGTTTTTAGGGTTTAGGGTTTAGGGTTTAGGGTTTAGGGTTAAGGGTTAAGGGTTTAGGGTTTAAGGGTTTAGGGTTTATGGTTTAGGGTCTAGGGTTTAGGGTCCCTCTCAAATACCTGAGAACTCACTTCCCCGAATTGGCTCCTAACTCTCTGACAGCTCCCACTGCATGGGAATACTCAGGTCTATACCATACCTCATGTGATTTCAGACACTGTACCTGTTTAGCCCTTAGTGTGCTCCGACTCTACATCCTGAACCTCGCCAACACTTGATTCACATCAACTCCCACTGGAGACAAAATCTACCTGTGATCTCCATGTCTCCCATGTCAAAGAATTCCGCTGCTCCCAACTCCTCATGACATGCCACTGAACTAATCTTACCCTTAGCTCAGCAAAACCCTGTATGTACAAACCCTGCTAGCAAATATACCATCCACATACAGGGTTTGGGGTTTAGGGTTTCGGGGTTTGGGGTTTAGGGGTTGGGGTTAGGGGTTAGGGGTTTAGGGTTAGGGGTTAGGGGTTAGGGGTTAGGGTTGGGGTTTAGGGTTTGGTGTTTGGGGTTTGGGTTTTGGGGTTTTGGGGTTTGGGGTTTGGGGTTATGGGTTGTGGGTTTGGGGTTTGGGGTTTAGGGTTTAGGGTTTAGGGTTTGGGTTTGGGTTTAGGGTTTAGGGTTAAGGTTTAGGGTTTAGGGTTTTGGTTTAGGTTTAGGGTTTGGGGTTTGGGGTTTAGGGTTTGGGGTTTGGGGTTTAGGGTTTGGTGTTTGGGGTTTGGGGTTTGGGATTTAGGGTTAGGGGTTTGAGGGTTTGGGGTTTGAGGTTTTGGGGTTTGGGGTTTTGGGGTTTTGGGGTTTGGGGTTTTGGGTTTAGGGTTAAGGGTTTTAGGGTTTTAGGGTTTAGGGTTTAGGGTTTTTTAAGGGTTTGGGGTTTAGGGTTTAGGTTTAGGGTTTAGGGTTTAGGGTTTAAGGGGTTTAGGGTTTTAGGGTTTTAGGGTTTAGGGTTTTAGGGTTTAAGGTTTAAGGGTTTAGGGGTTTAGGGTTTGGGGTTTAGGGTTTGGGGTTTAGGGTTTGGGTTTGGGGGTTTGGGGTTTAGGGTTTAGGGTTTGGCGTTTGGGGTTAGGGTTTAGGGTTTAGGGTTTAGGGTTTAGGGTTTAGGGTTTGGGGTTAAGGGTTTGGGGTTAGGGGTTTAGGGTTTAGGGTTTAGGGTTAAGGGTTTTGGGTTAAGGGTTTGGGGTTTTGGGTTTGGGGTTTAGGGTTTAAGGTTTTAGGGTTAAGGGTTTTAGGGTTTAGGGTATAGGGTTTGGGGTTTGGGTTTTAGGGTTTGGGGTTTGGGTTTGGTGTTCAGGGTTTGGGGTTCAGGGTTTAGGGTTCAGGGTTTAGGGTTTTGGGTTTTGGGTTTTGGGTTTTGGGTTTAAGGGTTTAAGGGTTTGGGGTTTGGGGTTTTGGGTTTGGGGTTTTGGGTTTTGGGTTTAGGGTTTGGCGTTTGAGGGTTTAGGGTTTGGGGTTTGGGATTTGGGGTTTAGGGTTTGGGGTTTGGGGTTTGGGGTTTGGGTTTTAGGGTTTTAGGGTTTAGGGTTTTAGGGTTTTAGGGTTTTAGGGTTCAGGGTTTGGGGTTTGAGGTTTTGGGTTTGGGATTTTGGTTTGGGGTTTGGGGTTTAGAGTTTGGGGTTTAGGGTTTAGGGTTTTGGGTTTTGGGTTTTGGGTTAGGGGTTTTGGGTTAGGGGTTTAGGTTTAGGGGTTTAGGGGTTTGGGTTAGGGTTTAGTGTTTAGGGTTAGGGTTTAGGGTTTTAGGGTTTAGGGTTTAGGGTTTTAGGGTTTAGAGTTTAAGGGTTTAGGGTTAAGGGTTTTGGGTTTAAGGGTTTTTGGGTTTAGGGTTTAGGGTTTAGGGTTTTAGGGTTTTGAGTTTTAGGGTTTTAGGGTTTTGGGTTTTAGGGTTTAGGGTTTTAGGGTTTTGGGTTTTGGATTTTGGGTTTAGGGTTTAGGGTTTAAGGGTTTTAGGGTTTAGGGTTCAAGGTTCAGGGTTCAGGGTTCAAGGTTCAGGGTTCAGGGTTCAAGGTTCAGTGTTTAGGGTTTTGGGTTTTGAGTTTTGGGTTTAGGATTTTGGGTTTAGGGTTTAGGGTTTAGGGTTTTAGGGTTTAGGGTTTAGGGTTTTAGGGTTTAGGGTTTTTGGGTTTTAGGGTTTGAGGTTTGGGGTTTGGGTTCTGGGGTTTTAGGGTTTTAGGGTTTAGGGTTTATGGGTTTTGGGTTTTAGGGTTTAGGGTTTGGGGTTTTAGGGTTTTGGGGTTTTAGGGTTTTAGGGTTTTAGGGTTTAGGGTTTAGGGGTTTGGGGTTTAGGGTTTTGGGTTTTGGGTTTGGGGTCTGGGGTTTGAGGGTTTGGGGTTGAGGGTTTGGGGTTTAGGGTTTAGGGTTTGGGGTTTAGGGTTTAGGGTTTGGGGTTTGGGGTTTAGGGTTTGGGATTTGGGGTTTAGGGGTTTAGGGTTTAGGGGTTTGGGGGTTTAGTGTTTTGAGGGTTTTGGGTTTGAGGGTTTAAGGTTTAAGGGTTAAGGGTTTAGGGTTTTGGGTTTAGTGTTTTAGGGTTTAGAGTTTTAGGGTTTTAGGGTTTAGGGTTTAGGGTTCAAGGTTCAAGGTTTAGAGTTCAGGGTTCAAGGTTCAGGGTTCTGGGTTCAGGGTTTTGGATTTAGGGTTTAGGGTTTAGGGTTTAGGGTTTAGGGTTTTAGGGTTTAGGGTTTGCAGTTTGGGTTTTAGGGTTTTAGGGTTTAAGGGTTTAAGGGTTTAGGGTTTACGGTTTGGGGTTTGGGGTTTGGGGTTTAGGGTTTGAGGTTTTAGGGTTTTGGGGTTTTAGGGTTTAGGGTTTTAGGGTTTAGGGTTTTAGGGTTTGGGTTTTAGGGTTTGGGGTTTGGGGTTTGGGGTTTAGGGTTTTGGGGTTTGGGGTTTAGGGGTTGGGGTTAGGGGTTAGGGGTTTAGGGTTAGGGGTTAGGGGTTAGGGGTTAGGGTTGGGGTTTAGGTTTGGGGTTTAGGGTTTGGTGTTTGGGGTTTGGGTTTTGGGGTTTTGGGGTTTGGGGTTTGGGGTTTGGGGTTGTGGGTTGTGGGTTTGGGGTTTAGGGTTTAGGATTTAGGGTTTAGGTTTTAGGGTTTAGGGTTTAGGGTTTAGGGTTTAGGGTTAAGGGTTAAGGGTTTAGGGTTTAAGGGTTTAGGGTTTATGGTTTAGGGTCTAGGGTTTAGGGTCCCTCTCAAATACCTGAGAACTCACTTCCCCGAATTGGCTCCTAACTCTCTGACAGCTCCCACTGCATGGGAATACTCAGGTCTATACCATACCTCATGTGATTTCAGACACTGTACCTGTCTAGCCCTTAGTGTGCTCCGGCTCTACATCCTGAACCTCGCCAACACTTGATTCACATCAGCTCCCACTGGAGACAAAATCTACCTGTGATCTCCATGTCTCCCATGTCAAAGAATTCCGCTGCTCCCAACTCCTCATGACATGCCACTGAACTAATCTTACCCTTAGCTCAGCAAAACCCTGTATGTACAAACCCTGCTAGCAAATATACCATCCACATACAGGGTTTGGGGTTTAGGGTTTCGGGGTTTGGGGTTTAGGGGTTGGGGTTAGGGGTTAGGGGTTTAGGGTTAGGGGTTAGGGGTTAGGGGTTAGGGTTGGGGTTTAGGGTTTGGTGTTTGGGGTTTGGGTTTTGGGGTTTTGGGGTTTGGGGTTTGGGGTTATGGGTTGTGGGTTTGGGGTTTGGGGTTTAGGGTTTAGGGTTTAGGGTTTGGGTTTGGGTTTAGGGTTTAGGGTTAAGGTTTAGGGTTTAGGGTTTTGGTTTAGGTTTAGGGTTTGGGGTTTGGGGTTTAGGGTTTGGGGTTTGGGGTTTGGGGTTTTAGGGTTTGGTGTTTGGGGTTTGGGGTTTGGGATTTAGGGTTAGGGGTTTGAGGGTTTGGGGTTTGAGGTTTTGGGGTTTGGGGTTTTGGGGTTTTGGGGTTTGGGGTTTTGGGTTTAGGGTTAAGGGTTTTAGGGTTTTAGGGTTTAAGGTTTAGGGTTTTTTAAGGGTTTGGGGTTTAGGGTTTAGGTTTAGGGTTTAGGGTTTAGGGTTTAAGGGGTTTAGGGTTTTAGGGTTTTAGGGTTTAGGGTTTTAGGGTTTAAGGTTTAAGGGTTTAGGGGTTTAGGGTTTGGGGTTTAGGGTTTGGGGTTTAGGGTTTGGGTTTGGGGGTTTGGGGTTTAGGGTTTAGGGTTTGGCGTTTGGGGTTTGGGATTTAGGGTTTAGGGTTTAGGGGTTAGGGGTTAGGGGTTTGGGGATTTGGGGTTTGGGGTTTTGGGGTTTAGGGTTTTGGGGTTTGGAGTTTTAGGGTTTGGGGTTTTGGGTTTAGGGTTAAGGGTTTTAGGGTTTTGGGTTTAGGGTTTAGGGTTTTAGGGTTTGGGGTTTGGGGTTTGGGGTTTGGGTTTGGGGTTTGGGGTTTGGGGTTTGGGGTTTAGGGTTAGGAGTTTGGGGTTTAGGGTTTGGGGTTTGGAGTTTAAGGGTTTAGGGTTTGGGGTTTAAGGGTTTGGGATTTGAGTTTTAGGGTTAAGGGTTTGGGGTTTAGGGTTTAGGTTTTAGGGTTTAGGGTTTATGGTTTAGGGTTTAGGGTTTGGGGTTTGGGGTTTGGGTTTAGGGTTTGGGGTTTGGGTTTGGGGTTTGGGTTTAGGGTTTGGGGTTTAGGGTTTAGGGTTTGGGGTTTTGGGTTTGGGGTTAGGGTTTGGGGTTAGGGTTAGGGTTTGGGGTTTGGGGTTTGGGATTTGGTGTTTGGGTTTTTAGGGTTTAGGGTTTAGGGTTTAGGGTTTTGGGTTAGGGTTTAGGGGTTGGGGGTTTAGGGTTTAGGGGTTGGGGGTTTAGGGTTTAGGGTTTTGGTTTAGGGGTTGGGGGTTTGGGGTTAGGGTTAAGGTTTAGGGGTTAGGGGTTTGGGGTTTAGGGTTTAGGGTTTAGGTTTTAGGGGTCAGGGTTTGGGGTTTGGGGTTCAGGGTTAGGGGTTAGGGGTTAGGGTTTGGGGTTTGGGGTTTGGTTTTGGGGGTTTGGGGGTTGGGGGTTGGGGGTTTGGGTTTTGGGTTCGGGGTTCGGGGTTTGGGGTTTGGGGTTTGGGGTCTAGGGTCTAGGGTCTAGGGTTTAAGGGTTTGGGTTTAGGGTTTGGGGTTTGGGGTTTGGGGTTTAGGGTTTAAGGGTTTAGGGTTTAAGGGTTTAGGGTTTAAGGTTTAGGGTTTTAGGGTTTTAGGGTTTTAGGGTTTAAGGGTTTAGGGTTTAGGGTTTAGGGTTTTGGGGTTTAAGGGTTTTGGGTTTAGGGTTTTGGGGTTTGGGGTTTGGGGTTTGGGGTTTTGGGGGTGGGGTTTGGGGGTTGGGGGTTTGGGGTTTGGGGGTTTGGGGTTTGGGGTTGGGGGTTTGGGGTTTGGGGTTTGGGGGTTTGGGGTTTGGGGTTGGGGGTTTGGGGTTTGGGGTTTGGGGTTGGGGGTTTTGGGGTTTTAGGGTTTTAGGGTTTGGGTTTAGGGGTTAGGGGTTAGGGGTTTGGGGTTTGGGGTTTGGGGCTTAGGGCTTGGGGTTT